>CM028684.1:9147500-9157976 GCA_016760335.1 Gastrodia elata
GTGACACACAGACACAAAAAGACACACACACATACACACACAAATACACACACACACACACATAAACACAAACACAAACACACACACATACACACATAACTAACTCAAATATATGTGTGTGTGTGTGTACATATATGCATATATAAGTGTGTGTGTGTGTATACCCAACACACACACACATAGAGATTAGTTTATATGAGTGTGTGTGTGTACATACATGCATATAATAGTATGTGTACATACATGCATATATGAGTGTGTGTGTGTGTGTGTGTGTATGAGTGTGTGTGTGTGTTACTCAAGACACAGATGCACACACTCACATACACAAATAGAGTATGTATACTCACAATCATATAATCTCTATGTGAGTATTGTATACCCAATATACACACACACATACACACTCATATATATTAATCATTAAGTCTGTGTGTTTGTGTGCATTTTATATCAGTGTGTGTGGGTATATATGCTCACAAATCATATATATGTATTTGTGTGTGTGTCTATGTATGCGTGTGTGTGTTCAATATACATAACACAGAGATTAATATATATGAGTGTGTGTGTGTTTGTATGTATGTGTTGGGTATACATACTCACATGTGTGTGTTATGTATACACAAATATATAGTATGTATATGCAACACACACACACACACACACTCATATATACTAATCCTTATGTGTCTGTATATATACTCATACATAGAGAATAGTATATATACACAACACACAAACACACACACACACACACACAGATATATGTATACTTATACTTATATATATAAGTGTGTATGTGTGTGTTTGTGTGAGTGTGTCTATATATTTAAATATGGTTGTGAGTATGTATATTCAACACACACACACACATGTATGTGTTATCACACACACACACACACACACACACACACACACACACACACACATATATATATATATATATACACCACACACACACACACACAAACTCATATATACATATGTCTATGTGTGTGACTCATATATCACACATACCACAAGGCACATATATATGTGTGTGTGTGTATTTGTATATTTATATACGGTAAGTATACCCACTATGTCACAAACACACATATGAATGTGTGTTGCATAACATATATATATGTATACCCATCACACACAAACACACACACATAAACACACATATAATACACATACACACAACCGTACACATATAACCATATATATATATATATATATATATAGACACACTCACCTGCATACGTATATATAAGTGTGTGTGTGTGTGTGAATATGTATACCAAACAACCATTATTAGTATAGGAATCTCAATGTGTGTTATACATATATGAGTGTGTCTATATACGGTTCTAAACTTGTGCACACACGCACACACAAGACACACAAACATGTGTGTGTGTGTATGAGTGTGTGTGTATCACAACCGTATATAACACACATGCGTATATACTAATCTCTATGTGTGTGTGTGTGTTTGTGTGTGTGTGTGTTTATATATACCCAACACACATACATGCACATATAGATTAGTATATATGTGTGTCTGTTATTTATGATTGTGACACATAGAGATAGTATATATGAGTGTGTGTGTGTGTGTTTGTCTATATGCATGTATGTAGAGACACACACATACACACACACACACACTCATATATACTTGTGTGTGTGTGTGTGATAACTCATACGTGGGGATAAGTATATATGAACTCGTAGATAGAGATTTGTATATATAATTGTGTTATACTATATATAAGTATATATATATGTGTGTGTGTATGTGTGTGTGTGTCTACATATATAAGTGTTTGTATGTGTGTCTATATGGGCATATGTGTGTGTGTGTCTGTGACACACACACATATATAGATTAATATATATGAGTATGTGTGTATGGTTATCTGTGTCATATATATATATATATATATATATATATATATTGAATATAAATATATTGACAGATGCACAAACACACACTACATGGGTATATATATACATATAGGCATACACACACACACACAAAAACTCATATATATATATATATATATATATAAATATATATATATATATATAAAATATATATATATCCCTATGTGTATCTGTCTGTATGTTGGGTATACATACTCACATAGACATATGAGTATGTATACCCATTATCAAGGAATACATTAAAATATATATTTATATCTATATATGTGTAGTGTGTGTATATATATACTAATCTCTATGTTTGTGTGTTATATATAAGTATATGTGTGTGTGTGTTGGGTATACATAGTCACAACTGTATATAAATATATTGAGTTCAGTATACTTATGTATATATATGTGTGCCTCTACATAAATGCATACGGACACACACACTCATATATACTTACCTCCATGTGTGTGTATGTATATGTATGTCTACAGACTCACAACCATATATATATACACACGCACACACACACACACATATATACTTATCTCTATATATAGAAACACACACGTATGTATTATATCTTTGCATTTATGTATATACACTCACATATGTGTTATATCTATATACACACACACGCACATACATTCTTATATACTTATCCCTATGTGTGTGTGCGTGTGAGTATCTTTATATAAACACATACACACATAGAGAGAGATTAGTATATATGACTGTATGTGTGTTGGTGTTTATATATATATATATATATATATATATATATATATATATATATATGGTACACACATATATATTAGTATACTTATGTGTGTATACCAACATAGAGATTAATATATATATGTATGTGTGTGTGTGTGTGTGTGTGTTGGGTATACACACACACGTATACTAATATATATGTGTGTATACCATATATATATATTGACACACACACACACACACATGCACACACACTCATATATACTATCTATGTACATATCTCTATGTGTGTCTGTGTGTGTATGTGTTGAGTATATATATATATATATATATATTTGTATTTGTGTAATAACACTTACGTGTATACACACACATTGAGATTTGTATATATGAGTGTGTATACACATATGTATGTGTATGTAAGTATATACACATGTATGTGTTATCACATATATATTTATATACATGTGTTAACACTCATATCTCTATATGTGTGTGTGTGCGACACACACACTCACATAAACACACAATATATACGATTGTCAATATGTATATATCTATGTGTGCACACACAAGCACACATGTATACACACACACAAAGGTTAATATATATGAGTGTGTGTGTATGTGTGTGTGTTAATTAATATATATGAGTGTATATATGTGTGTGTATGCATGTGTGTTTATCTGTGTACACACAGATACATACATAGAAATTAGTATATATGAGTGTGTATGTGTGTGTGTGTTGACTATGTCTGTGTGTATATGTTTGTTGGGTATATATGGAGATTAGTATATTATACTTATCTCTATATATGTGTGTGTGTGTATGTTGGGTATACTAATCTCTATGTGTGTATGATTGTGTGAGTGTGAGTATGCATGCGTGTATCTCTGGTTATTTGTGTTATGTATGGTTGTGAGTTCTATATATTTATATACGATTGAGTATACATAATAACACATACACACACACACAAACACACATATTTATATATACTAGTCTCTCTGTGTGTGTGTGTGTATGTGTCTATATATTATATACCTGTGTGTGTGCACACTCTCACACACATGGAGCACACACATACACATAAATACACACACATATAGGTTAGTATATATGAGTGTGTGTATGTGTGTGTATTTGCATGTGTGTGTGTGAATATGTATACCCAAGCACACACACTCATGTATAGAGATTATATATACGTATAAGTGTGTATTGAGAATACAAATGTGTGGGTGTCACACACAGATATATATATATATATATATATATGCACACACACACACACACTCATATATACTAATCTCAATGTGTTTGTATCTATATACAAACACTCTGTGATAACACATACTCACATACATACACACATAAACACACACAACACATAGACAAATCATATATACTAATATTTATGTGTGTGTGTTTATCAAACAAATATAACACACACACTCAGATATAGATATACAACACATATATGTGTGTGTGTCTCACAAATAACATACACATGGATACACACAAACACATAGACACACACTCATATATACTAGTCTCTATGTGTGTATGAATATGTATATTGTACATAAATAAATATATGTGTGTGTATACACACACTCACATGGAGATAAGTATATATGAGTATGTGTTATGTGTGTGTGTATATATATATATATATATATATATATATATATATATATATATATATACACACACGGTTGACACACACAACACACATAAACACACATTCATATATATTAATCTCTATGAGTGTGTATGTATACCCAGCACACATACACATATATTTATCTCATTGTGTGTGTCGCAAATATGTTTATTTGAGTGTGTGTGTGTGAGTGTATGTGTGTTGGGTATATTACACATACACATATACTCATATATACTAATATATATTTGTGTGTCTATATATACTTATCTCTATAGAGATAAATATATATTTGTGTGTGTATATATAGATGATTGTCAGTACGTATGTGTACCCAACAAACACTCACA
Organism: Gastrodia elata; assembly: GCA_016760335.1. NCBI lineage: Eukaryota > Viridiplantae > Streptophyta > Magnoliopsida > Asparagales > Orchidaceae > Gastrodia > Gastrodia elata. The sequence goes on from CM028684.1 coordinate 9,152,168, forward strand.
TGTATGTGTGTTTGATAATACATACATGTGTCAGTCTATCTATAAATATGTATATATAGACAAACAATAGACAGACACACACACACATACACACATATAGAGATAAGCATTTATGCGTGTGTGTGTGTGTGTGTGTGAGTGTGTCTATTGTCTATCTATATATTTATAGATAGACACACACACGCATGTTCCATATATATATACTCGTATATAACACACGCACACACACACACACACACACTTATATATACTAATTTCTATGTGTTGTGTGTGTGTGTGTGTGTGTGTGTGTGTGTGTGTGCACATACACATAGAAATTAATATACATAAAAATAAGTATGCATACACACACATATAGACACACACACACACACACTAGTATGTATTAGTATATATTTGTATATATTAGTTATACGTATATCCATTAGTATATATGAGTGCGTGTGTGTATTTATATAAACCCTCATATATACTAATGGGTATATATGTGTGTCTATATATATATATATATATATATGTGGGTGTGTGTACGTGTGTATGTATGTTGGGTATACATACATACGCATAGAGATAAGTATATATGAGTGTGTGTGTCTATATATATATTGTATATATTAGTTATACATATATCCATTAGGATATACGAGTGTATGTATGTGTTTATAAAAATACTCATATATACTAATGGGTATACATGTATATGTTATTAGTATGTGTGTGTGTGTGTTGGTGTATATGTGCATGTGTGTGAGTGCATGTTATATACATGTATACCCACAAACAATCGTTATGTGTGTTGGGTATACATACTCACATATTCTATATACACCAATCTCTATGTATATAAGAGTGTGTGTATGTGTGTTGGGTATATTACACATACACATATACTCATATATACTAATATATATTTGTGTGTCTATATATACTTATCTCTATAGAGATAAATATATATTTGTGTGTGTATATATAGATGATTATCAGTACGTATGTGTACCCAACAAACACTCACATGTATGTGTGTTTGATAATACATACATGTGTCAGTCTATCTATAAATATGTATATATAGACAAACAATAGACAGACACACACACACATACACACATATAGAGATAAGCATTTATGTGTGTGTGTGTGTGTGTGTGTGAGTGTGTCTATTGTCTATCTATATATTTATAGATAGACACACACACGCATGTTCCATATATATATACTCGTATATAACACATGCACACACACACACACACACTTATATATACTAATTTCTATGTGTTGTGTGTGTGTGTGTGTGTGTGTGTGTGTGTGTGTGTGTGTGTGTGTGTGTGTGTGTGTGTGTGTGTGTGTGTGTGTGTGTGTGTGTGTGTGTGTGTGTGTGTGTGTGTGTGTGTGTGTGTGTGTGTGTGTGTGTGTGTGTGTGTGTGTGTGTGTGTGTGTGTGTGTGTGTGTGTGTGTGTGTGTGTGTGTGTGTGTGTACACATACACATAGAAATTAATATACATAAAAATAAGTATGCATACACACACATATAGACACACACACACACACTAGTATGTATTAGTATATATTAGTTAAACGTATATCCATTAGTATATATGAGTGCGTGTGTGTATTTATATAAACCCTCATATATACTAATGGGTATATATGTGTGTCTATATATATATATATATATATATATATATATGTGGGTGTGTGTACGTGTGTATGTATGTTGGGTATACATACATACGCATAGAGATAAGTATATATTAGTGTGTGTGTCTATATATATATATTGTATATATTAGTTATACATATATCCATTAGGATATACGAGTGTATGTATGTGTTTATAAAAATACTCATATATACTAATGGGTATACATGTATATGTTATTAGTATGTGTGTGTGTGTGTTGGTGTATATGTGCATGTGTGTGAGTGCATGTTATATACATGTATACCCACAGACAATCGTTATGTGTGTTGGGTATACATACTCACATATTCTATATACACCAATCTCTATGTATATAAGAGTGTGTGTATATACGTAATCGTAACATTTTTATATATACTAATCTCTATAATACTGTGTGTGTGTGTGTCTTGGGTATACATACTCACTCACAACTCATAGATACACACATACTGATAACATATACGTGTGTCTATATATTTTTAATATAGACAGATTATTATATACATACATATACATATAAATACATAGAGATTAGTATAACACACATCACACTCACACATAGATTAGTTTATATGAGCGTGTGTGAGTGTTTGTGTGTCTATAAAGATTTGTGTGTGTGTGTGTACGTATACCCACACATGAGTACGTATACCCATGTGTATGTCTATAAATATATATATATATATATATATATATATACTTATCTTTATGAATGTTTGTCTATGACATAAACACACATACACACACATGAGTGTGTGTGTGCGTGCGCACACACACACACACACAAACCTGACCCAACACACACACATGTATGTAACAGATATATATGAGTATGTATACCCAACACACACACATACATACATAAATATATATACATGTGTGTGTAACACACTCTATATATATGTATATGTGTGCATGTGCGAGTATACCCGTATATGGATGTGATATATGGAGATAAGTATATATGAGTGTGAGTGTGTGTATGTGCTTACATGTATATAGTTGCTGGGCATACATACTCATAAACACGCTTAGATATATATATATATATATATATATATATATTAGTATATATGAGTGTGTGTGTGCCCAAAACACACACACACTTATATATATTCACCCACACACTCATATAGATTTTTGTATGTTTTTGTCTGTGTTGACATATATATGTTGAATATACATACACACACACACACAAACAATCGTATGTATACATATATGGACACACACAATCATCTCTATGTGTGTGTATTTATATATGTGTGTGTCACCCATATATATGAGTATGTATACTCAATCGACACACACTCATATATATTAATTTCTATATGTGTGTATGTGTATATGTGTGTGTGTGTGTGTGTTTTGTATATATGTTGTGTGTGTATGTGTTATATACTAATCTATATGTGTGTTTGGTATATATGTAACACACACACACACAATCATATATATACATGCCTATGTATATAAATACACAAACACGCAAACATACACACATATATACTAATCTCTATGTGTATGATAGTCACATATATATTTCTGTGTGTGTGTTATATACTTTGTATGACACACACTTACACAAAAACACACACACACGCACATGGAGATAAGTATATGAATGTGTGTGTATTGGAGATAAGTGTATATGATATAGACACATGCACACACACCCAAACACACACACACTCATATATACTAAACTATATGTGTTTGATAGTCACATATATATTTTTGCGTGTGTGTGTGCTACATTCTCTGTGTGACACACACTTACACACAACACATACACACACACACACATATGGAGATAAATATATATGAGTGTATGTGTTAGAGTTAAGTATATATGTTACAGACACACACACACACACAAACACACACACACACAAATAGACACAATCTGTATACATATAGACACACATACACACACAAATATATATACTAATCTCTATATATGTTACTTATCTCCTTGTGTGTGTGTCTATGTGTATATGTTTGTGTGTGTGTTTGTGTGTGTGTGTGTACTCACAACTATATATAAATATATAGACACACACATACACACTCATATATACTAATCTTTATGTATGGGTGTGTGTGTGTGTTTATGTGTGTGCATGTGTCTATATATATATATATATAAATATAAATATATATATATATATATATATATACGCACATATACTCAAATACATACATATTTATGTTATATATTTATATACATACCCCCACACACACACAGAGAGAGATAAATATATTTATATACGATATATAAATATATAGATACACACACTAAAAATGTGTGTATATACATAAACACTCATATAGAGATTAGTATATATGTGTGTGTATGTCTATACACATACATATTTTTAGTGTGTGTCTATACACATACATATGTTTAGTGTATGTCTATATATATATATACCATATATAAATTTATAGACACACACCCAAACACAGATGCACAAATAGACACAATCTGTATATATATAGACACACATACACACACAAATATATATATACTAATCTCTATGTATGTTACTTATCTCCTTGTGTGTGTGTCTATGTGTATATGGTCTGTGTGTGTGTTTGTGTGTGTGTGTGTACTCACAACTATATATAAATATATAGACACACACATACACACTCATATATACTAATCTTTATGTATTGGTGTGTGTGTGTTTGTGTGTGTGCATGTGTCTCTATATATATATATACACATATACACAAATACATACATATTTGTGTTATATATTTATATACATACCCCCCCACACACACACAGAGATAAATATATTTATATACGGTATATAAAGTTATAGAAACACACACTAAAAATGTGTGTATATACATAAACACTCATATAGAGATTAGTATATACGTGTGTGTATGTCTACACACATACATATTTTTAGTGTGTGTTTATACACATACATATTTTTAGTGTATGTCTATATATATATATATATATATATATAATATTTATATACCGTATATAAATATATAGACACACACTCAAACACACACACACAAATTGACACACTCATATATATGATTATGTGTGTATGCATGAGTATATATATATATATACATGTGTGTGTGTGTGTGTGTGTGTTGGGTATACATACTCACAACCGTATATTAAAACACACACGTATGTATTATATACATGTATACATACTCACATAGTTGTGTGTGTATCTGTGTGTTGGGTATATATATAGACACACACATACTCATCTATATTTACATGTATATAACACATGTGTGTATCCATATATTTATATACAATATGTGTGTGTGTATGCGTTCGGTATACATACTCATATAGAAATTAGTATATATATATATATTCTCACACATATACGGTTGTGAGTATGTATACCCAACACACACACACACTCATATATACAGTTGTAAGTATGTCTGCCCAACACACACATACACACTCATATATATTAATCTCTGTATATATATAAATACTCACAACTATTGTGACTATAAATATATATACGTTATCTCTATACGTGTGTGTCTATATATTTATATACGGTGCATGTGGCACATACAGACACATACACACACACATGGAGATAAGTATATATGAGTGTGTGCACACATACACACACACATGCACCATATAAATTAATCTCCATGTGTGTGTGTGTACGTGTGTTCCTATATATATATATATATAATTATGAGTATTTATATATGGTTATGAGTATGTATCCCCATAAACACACACTCACAGAGATTAATATATATGAGTGTGTGTGTGTGTGTATTTGATATACATACTCATAATTGTATATATATATATATATATATATATATATATATATATATATATAGATATATATATATATATATATATATATATATATATATAGACACACACACACACACACAACCATACATATATTTGAGTGTGCATGTATGTGTGTGTGTGTTGGGAAATATACTCACAATCATATATGTATATAGACATACATGCACACGTAAATGTTATATACATATATACATATAGATATATATATCATTCTCACAATTATATATAAATATAGACACGCACACGCACACACACAAATACAACACACATACAAATAATC
>CM028684.1:9158076-9163076 GCA_016760335.1 Gastrodia elata
TCTATATATATATATTTATATACATGCATATAATACATACATGTGTGTCTCCATGTGTGTGGTATGTATACCAAACACACACACACACACACACATGACATAAAGATACGTATATATATATATAAAGAAACACACACTCTCTCTCTCACACACACACATAACACACGCACACACTCATATATACGCACTCATATAGATAATCTCTATGTGTATGTATGTGTGTGTGTGAGACACACACTCAAACACACACACACACACACACACACACACACACAAATAGAGATTGGTATATATGAGTGTGTGTGTTTGTGTAAGTGTCTCTATACAAATATAACACACATACACAAACATGTGTTGGGTATATATACTCACAATCATATATAAATATATAGACACACAAACATATAAACACACACACACACATAAAAATCAGTATATATGAGTGTGTGCATACTTGTGTTGGGTATCCATATATATAAATATATATATATATATATATATATATATATATATATATATATATATATATATATAAACACACACACACAAATATATATATAGGTACACACAGAACTATGTGTGTGTGTGTGTGAGTATATATATCCAACACAATGTGTGTGTGTGTGTGTGTGTGTGTGTTTGCTATACATACTCACAACACACACACACATAGAGATTAGTATGTATACCCAACACACACATGTGTGTGTATATACTTACACTCATATATACATGTAAAATTGTACATATATGATTGTGAGTATGTATACCCAAATATATAACTAATCTCTATGTGTGTATGTCTCGATATATATGTGTGTGTGTTGGGTATACACACACACAGACACATGGATGTGTATACATACTCACAATATATGTATTATATGGATATAATAGTGTGTGTGAGTGTGTGTGTGTCAATATAACACATTTATTATGACACACACACACACTCACACACTCACACACACACACAAATAGAGATTATATATATTTATGTTGGGTATACATACTCACACCCATATAACATATGTGAGTGTGTGTGTTTGTGTGTGTGAGTATACACACATATACACACACACACATAGAGATATATGTGTCTGTGTGTTTGTGTGTCCATATATAGATATACGGTGTGTGTGTGTGTGTGTCACACACACAGGGAGATAAGTATATATGAGTGTGAGTATGTGTGTGTGTGCTCTAAGGATTAGTGTATATTTGATATGTATATATATATATATATGTATGCACATACACACACGCACGACATGCACATGCACACGACACACACACACACACACACACTCATCGTGTGTATTTGTGTGTTTGTGTGTGTGACAACCGTATATATACCCACACAACCGCACACACACCCCACACACACACACACACACATGATTGTGAGTATCACACAAGCATATACACACACTCATATATGTATGTGTATGTGTGTGTGTGTGTTATGAGTATATATGCCCAACTCATGTTATGAGTGTGTGTATATACTAATCTCTATGTGTATACCTAACATATAAACACACATACACATACACATACACTCATAGACACACACATACATACATAAAATTGTGTTGGGTATATATACTCATACATTCATATATACTAATTTTTATATTGTGTGTGTGTGTCTGTGTTGGATAGTTTGTGTGTGTATACCCAACACACACACAGTCAAATATACTTATATGTCTATGTGTTGGGTACACAAAGATTATTATACATGAGTGTGTGGGTGGATGTGTTGTGTATTGGGTATACACACACACAAACTATCCAACATAGACACACACACACACAACATAGAGATTAGTATATATGAGTGTGTGAGTATGTATACCCAACACTTTTTTATGTGTGTATGTATGTGTTATCTTTATTTATGTGTGTGTGTGTGTCTACCACAACTGTATGTATATATATATATATATATATATATATATATATATATATATATATACACATATATATAATGCCCATGCAAATGTGTTATCACAACCTATATATATATATATATATATATATATATAGTCACACACATCTCCATGTGTGTGTGTGCGTGTGAGTTTAGTATACTTATCTGGTGTGTGTATATAGATATATATGCTACCCAACACACATGTCTATATATATATATATATCTATGTGTGATAACACATACATGTATATAACACATATGCGTGTGTGTCTATTTATTTATATACCAATATATATATGTGTGTGTGTTAACATATACGTGTGTGGAGCATATACATACTCATTTTGATTATATATACATACTCTCTATATTATATGTGTTGGATATAGAGATTAGTATATATTAGTGTGTGTGTGTGTATTGGGTGTACATATACACACATAATCATATATATATATAAGTGTGTGTGTGTGTGTATATATGTGTGTATATATATATATATATATACACACACACATGTGTGTGCGTTGATGGGTATATATATGTATACACACACACTCATATAGACACACACACACACACTCACATGTGTTTGTATGTGTGTCTCACTCTACATACTTGCATACAGACACACACACTCATATTTGTATGTGTTGGGTACACACACATGTATACAAATCTGTGTGTGTAATTAAATATATATATGTGTGTGTGAGTATTTATACCCAATAAGCACACACGTATATGCTATCACACACATATAGATATATATATATATATATGTATATACATGTGTGTACCCAATACACACACACATGAGTGTTTTGTATGTCTGTATGCATGTATGTAGACACACACTCACACACATACACACACACATATTGTGTGTGCGCGTGTTGGAGATTAGTAAATATAACTATCTGTGTGTGTGTATTTGGTATATATACTAATCTCTATGTGTTGAATGTGTGTGAGTATATATACATATGAGTGTGTGTCTATCTCTATGTGTGTGTGTTTATGTGTGTGTGTTCATGTGTGTATGTGTAAGTGTGTTTATATACACACACACACACACACTCATATATATTTATCTCCATATGTGTATCTGTGTGCAAACACATATACGGTCAAACACACACACACCCTCATATATACTTATCTCCTTGTATGTGTGTATCTGTGTGTGTTGTGTAACACACACATACACACACATATATATGTGTGTGTATGCATGTTGAAGATTAGTATATATAACTGTATGTGTGTGTGTATGTGTGTGTTGGGTATATATACTCACACATATATACTAATCTCTATGTGTTGATTATGTGTGAGTATATATACATATGAATGTGTATCTATCTCTATGTATATGTGTTTGTGTGTGGGTGTGCGTGTGTGTGTATATATATATATATATAGATATATATAAGCCCACACTCATATATACTTATCTCCATGTGTGTGTGTGAGTGAAAACATATATACGGTCACACACTTACACAGTCATGTATACTTATCTTCTTGTGTGTGTGTATGTGTGTTTATGTGTGTACACACACTCACACAAATACATAGAGATTAGTATATATGAGTGAGTGTATGCGTGTGTGTGTCTATAGATATATTCTAATTAAAGTGTATGCAGTTGTGTATATTTTATATTCATATTACATATATGTGTGTAAATGTATGCATATATCTATGTGTCTATGTGTATGAGGCACACCTACACATACACACACATACACAAATAGGGATTAGTATACATGAGTTTGTGTGATAACACAGACATGTGTGTGTCTATATATATTATATTTGTGCATGTATATATGAGTATATGTATCACACACACACAAATATATATATATATATATATATATATATATATATATATATATATATATATATATATACGATTGTGAGTGTATACCCAACACACATATAAAAACACAAACAGACACCATTTGTATATAACACATATGTGTGTGTCTATATATACTCCTATATACACACACACAAATGTGTGTGTGTCTATACACATACACACATAGGTTGTGTGCATCTGTACATATACTCATATATTATATACATGTGTTGTGGGTTTGTGTGTGTGTGTGTGTGTGTGTGTCACACACACACACACACACACACACATATTTATCTTTGTGTGTCACGCACACACACACACACATATGTATATATTATCACACACACATATATACTTAACTCTATGTGTGTGTGTGTGTATCTATATACATGCATACAATATACACACACTCATATATAATAATCTCTATGTATGTATGTGTGGGTTGGGTGTACATACTCATATGTATATATTATCACACACACATATATACTTAACTCTATGTGTGTATGTGTGTATCTATATACATGCATACAATACACACACACTCATATATACTAATCTCTATGTGTGTATGTGTGTGTTGGGTGTACATACTCACAGTAGTATATATACATACACACATACACACAAACACACTTAGATATACTAATCTCTATGTTGTGTGTATGTGTGTATAACACATATTTGTGTATGTTGGGTATACATACTCATAACCATACCTATATATACATATATAGATAATATGTATATAAACACACAAACAGATAAATATATAGAGCATGTATATGAATATATAACACATACATGTGTGTCTATATATCTATATACAGGTGTGAGTATGTATACCCAGTTAACACACAGACACACACATATAGACACACACACATATGTGTATTGGGTATAGATACTCACAACCGTAAGTGTGTGTATATATCTGTGTGTGTGCGTATGTGTTGGGTATACATACTCACAACCATATATAAATATATAGACACACACACATGTATATGTTATATATTCATATGCATACTCTATATATTTATCTATGTGTGTGTGTGATGACATATACGTGTGTGTGTGTTTATATACTTATCTATATATTTATGTATACATAAATATACGATTGTGAGTTCTATATGTACATATATGAGTGTGTATCACACTCATATATACTTATCTTCATGT
>CM028684.1:9168076-9170576 GCA_016760335.1 Gastrodia elata
ACGTGTGACACACACATGTGTGTGTTGGGTATACATACTAATCACACACACACACACTCATATATAGACACACACACACACAAACATGGAGATAAATATATATGAGTGTGTGTGTTTGTATGTGGGTCTATATATCTATATAGACGCACACACGCATGTGTTATTACATGTGTGTGTGACACACACACTCATATATAGTAATATTTATATGTGGTATACATACTCACAATTGTACACACACACACATGATTGTGTGTGTGTTGTGTACATATACTCACACACACATAAAGATTAGTATATATGAGTGTTTGTATGCATATATGTAGAAACACACAGATATACACACACACACACTCATATATACTTATCTCTATGTGTGTGTGTGAATATGTATATCAAACACACACACATAGAGATTAATATATATGAGTATGTGTGTATGTATGTTTGACAAACACACGCACATGCGCTTAGAGATAAGTATATATATATATTATATAGACACACACACACACACACACTTAAAGATAAGTATATATGAGTATGTTTGTATATGTTTGAGCATACATCCCACATATAAATACACACATATGGAGATTAGTATATATGCTTGTGTGTGTGTGTGTATGTGTGTGTGTGTGTGTGGGTGTGTATGTGTGTGTTTGTGTGTGTGTGTGTATGTGTGTGTGTGTTTATATATATATAGTGTGTATCACACATACCCACACACACATAAACACACACATATAGAGATAAGTATATATGAGTGTGTGTATGTATACCCAACATGTGCTTTTATATATATAGACACTCACAAACACATACATACATGTATATAACACATAGAGATAACAGGAACACACGCACATACAACACACACTCATATATATACTAATCTCTATGCGTGTGTGTGTGTGTGTTGTTCGATATACATGCATACATGTGTGTGTTAACCTCTATGTGTGTGTGTACATACATGCATATAGACATACATACTCATATATACTTATCTCTATGTGTGTGTTTGTGTATGTGTGTATGTCTATATATATATATATATATATATATATATATATATATATATATATCTTCAATTGTGAGTATATACATACGTGTGTCTATATGTATAGTGTGTATATATATATATATATAGAGATACACACATACAACACACATCCTATATAGATAACAAATATATGAGTGTGTGTGTGTGTGTCTATATATATACATAAGCACACACACATAGAGATTATAATATATTATATATATAGACACACACATAATCTAATATATAAATATACTCACAATCATATATATATATATATATATATATATATATATATATATTGATCTATGTGTGTAAGTATGTGTATTGGGTATACACATTCACAACCGTACGAGTGTCACACACACATACACATGGAGTGTGTGTGTGTGTCTGAGTGTGTGTGTGCACACACAAACACATACACAAACACACACACACTCAGTCACTCACATAGACATACACATACACACACTCATACACACACACACACACACACACACTATATATATATATATGTGTGTGTGTGTGTGTGTATATACACACAGATATATACAATACATATACACATACATGCACACACACATAGAGATTAGTATATTTATATATACTAATCTCTATATATACTTATGTGTATTTGTGTATGTGTGTTATTATGTATATCCAACTATATATAAATATATAGAACTCATAATCGTATATAGCACAAATAACTATAATATACACACATACTCATACTCACACAAACACACACATAGAGATTAGTATACCCAACACACACAAATACACACATACACACATAGAGAGATAAGTATAATATACTAATCTCTATGTACACCCAACAAACACATAAACACAAACACACTCAACACACACACACACACACACACACACACACTCATATATACTAATCTTTATTTGTATTTGTCTGTGCACACACACAAACACACATGTATATACACACACATGCACACACTCATATATACTAATGTACATACACATAGATACACACACTCATATATACTAACCTTCATATGTGTGTGTGTGTATATGTGTGTGTATACATGTGTGTTTGTGTGTGTGCACATGGATATATACATACTAACTACCATATATTGTGTGTTTATGTAAGTGTGTGTGTCGCTCACACACACACACACATATAGAGATATGCGTGTTATCAGATGTATATAAATATAATTGCGATAACACATATGTGTATATATTTATAGACACACACACATGCGTATATATACACTCATATATACTAATCTTTATGTGTGTTTATACACGTAAGTGTTATCACCTACACACAGAAATATATATATATATACCCAACACACACACATACACACACATAGAGATACGTACATACAGATTAGTATATATGAGTGTGTGTGTGTGTGTGAGTGTGTGTGTCAATATATATATATATATATATATATATATGGTACA
>CM028684.1:9185576-9188076 GCA_016760335.1 Gastrodia elata
TTTATATAGATTAGAACATACACACACATAAATGTACATACATATGAGTGTGTATGTGTGAGTGTGTTTATATATTTATATATATTTGTGAGTTTGTATACCCATCACACACACACATGCACACTAACATATACTAATCTCTATATGTGTGCATATATATATATATATATATATATATATATATATATACATATATTATCTAATTTGTATGTATGTAGGAACACAAATACATATCTATAGAGATTTATACGAATGCATGTATACTTAATGCACACACACTCATATATATTAATCACTATGTGTGCGTGTTTGTGTGTGGGTGTGTGTCGCACACTCAAATGCAGACACACACACACACACTCATATATACTAAACTTATGTGTGTGTGTTGAGTGTTTGTATGTGTGTGTTTTGTGTGTGTGTGTGTGTCGATATATATCAATACTCACACACACACACACACACACACACACACACACACATATATATATATATATATACTAATATCTTTGTACACACACACAAATACACACTCATATATGGATGTGTATATATAGTCGCAGCACACATAGAGATTTGTATATATGAGTGTGTGTGTGTGTGTGTGTGTTTGCCTATATATATATGGTTATAAGTATGTAAACACACAAACACACACACACTCATATATAATAATCTCTATGTGTGCGTGCGATTATGTAAACACATCCATATATGAGTGTATGTTTGTGTGTGTGTGTGTGTATGTACATAGAGATTAGTATACAAATATATATGTAGACATACACACACACACCCATTAAGATTAGTATATATGAGTGTGGGTGTGTGTTGTGAAGTCTATAGACTTGTCTCTATGTGTACGTGTGTGTATGTGTATCTGTATATACATGTACACACAAACTCATATATACTAATCTCCATGAGTGTGTGTCTGTGTGTGCGTGTGTATGTGTGTGTTGGTGTGTGGGTATATTAAGAGACACACATACATTTTGATAAGTATGTGTGTGTGTGTGTGTATGTTTGTGTGTGTGTTGGGTTACTAATCTCTATGTGTGGGTATTAATGTTGTGAGTGTAGGTATATGTGTGTGTGTTGGGTATACAACTCACACACACACACACACATACACATATATATACTAATCTCTATTGTGTGTGTGTGTCTATATATATATATAGACACACACATGTATGTGTTATATATACTCACAACTATATACACTCATATATACTTATCTCCAAGTGTGTGTATGTGTGTATAATTATCTCTATGTGTGTGTGTATACTAATATCTATGTACACACACACACAAACACACACTCACATATGAATGTGTATATATAGTCACAACACACATATAGATTAGTATATATAAGTGTGTGTGTGTGTGCCTATATATTTATGATTGTGAGTATGTATACACACACATACTCATATATACTAATCTTTATATATGTGTGCGACTATGTATACAAATCCATATATGAGTGTGTGTTTGTGTGTCTGTGTGTACATAGGGACTAGTATACAAATATATAAGTAGACACACACATACACATATTGCATACAGATACACACATACACACATACACACAAACACGCACCCATTGAGATTAGTATATATGAGTATGTGTGTGTATGTATGTGTGTGTGTTATGAGGTATGTATAGTTATCTCTATATATCTGTGTGTGTGTGTATCTCTACATACATACATATACAAGCTCAAATATACTAATCTCCATAAGTGTGTGTTTGTGTCTGTGTGTGTTGGTGTGTGGGTATATAAATAGATACACACACACATTTCGATAAGCATATGTGTGTGTGTGTGTGTGTGTGTGTGTTTATGTATGTGTGTTAGGTATACATACTCACACACACACACACACACACATATATATATATATATTAATATCTATTATGTGTCTATATATATATATATATATATATATATATATATATATAGACACCCACACATATGCATTATATATACTCACAACCATACACACTTATATATACTTATTTCCATGTGTGTGTGTGTGTGTGTGTATTTATATAATTATCTCTTTGTTTGTGTGTTTGTATGTGTGTGTGTGAGTCTATATATATATATATATATATACTAATATCTACGTACACACACACACAAACACACACTCATATATGGATGTGTATACATAGTCGCAACACACATAGAGATTAGTATATGTGATTGTGTCTGTGTGTGCCTATATATCTATATATATATATATATATAGATATATAGGTTGGAAGTATGTATACACACACACAAACACTCATATATACTAATATTTATGTGTGTATGTGACTATGTATACACATCCATATATGAGTGTGTGTTTATGTGTGTGTGTGTGTACATATAGATTGGTATACAAATATATATGTAGACATACACACGCACACATTACATACAGACACACACATACACACAGACACACAAACACACACTCATTGAGATTAGTATATAAG